>PITA01002207.1:129131-168500 GCA_004023965.1 Spilogale gracilis
TGGGACTTCATCAAAATAAAAAGCTTCTGTACAGCAAAGGAAACAGTCAACAAAACAAAGAGGCAACCCACAGAATGGGAGAAGATATTTGCAAATGACACTACAGACAAAGGGCTGGTATCCAAGATCTATAAAGAACTACTCAAACTCAACATCCAAAAAGAAGATGAACACATCAAAAAATGGGCAAGAGACATGACATCTCCATAGAAGATATACAAATGGCTAACGGACACATGAAAAAATGTTCATCATCACTAGCTATCAGGGAAATTCAAATCAAAACCACACTGAGATACCACCTTACACCAGTCAGAATGGCCAAAATTAACAAGTCAGCAAACAACAAGTGTTGGAGAAGCTGCGGGGAAAGGGGAACTCTCTTACACTGTTGGTGGGAATGCAAGTTGGTGCAGCTGTTTTGGAAAACAGTGTGGAGATTCCTGAAAAAATTAAAAATAGAGCTACCCTATGACCCTGCAATTGTACTACTGGGCATTTACCCCAAAGATACAGATGTAGTGAAAAGAAGGGCCATATGTAGCCCTTCATTGCAGCAATGGCCACAATCACCAAACTGTGGAAAGAGCCAAAGTGCCCTTCAACAGATGAATGGATAAAGAAGATGTGGTACATATATACAATGGAATACTATGCCTCCATCAGAAAGGATGAATATCCAACTTTTGTAGCAACATGAACTGGATTGGAAGAGATTATGCTGAGTGAAATAAGTAGAGAAAGTCAAGTATCACATGGTTTCACTTACTTGCAGTACATAAGGGGTAATGTAGAGGACAGTAGGAGAAGGAAAATAAATGGGAAGTAGGGTAATCCAGGGAGAGAAACAAAACAAGAGAGACTTTGAACACAGAAACAAACTGAGGGACTTGGAGGGAGGGGGTAGGGGGATGGGTGAGCCTGGTGGTGGGTACTGAGGGTACCTATTGCATGGAGCACTGGGTGTGGGGAATGGGGAATGAATCTTGGAACACTGGAAAAAAAAATTTAAGTAACAATAAAAAAAAAAAGAGCCTGTTTTTTGGTTTCTCTCCCTTCTCCACCCCCATCTTTTTGGTATAGCCATGCTAGCAGATGAAAGGTGGTATCTCATCGTGGCTTTGATATTCACTTCCCTGATTATTTGTGATGCCGAGCAACTTTTTTGTGCACCTGTTGGCCATCTGTACATCTTCTTTGAAAAAAATGTCTGAATTTCTTTAAGATTTTTACATGTTGATATTTTTTTTAATGTTGATGTTTTGGTTCAATCCAAAAAAGCCACAGAAATAGAGGAAGCCTGAAAAATAATCCCTCTATAACAGCATTTCCCAAATTCACTTATTCACAAACCACTTCACAAATGATGCTGTATCCATACACCACCTCAACTCTTATTTATCTAGAATTTTAATTTAACTTCATCTTAAATGGATATAGTTTTTCTTTGGCCCTGGATCCAGCCTGATATACTTGAAATCATAGACTCGATGTTCCAATTGTCTTTTTTTTCTTAAAACAGATAAAATATAAACACCTGGGAAATCCAATTACAATCACAATGAGCACCACTCATATTGAAAGAAAGGGCAAAAATACAAAGACAGGCGATAGGACAAGCAACACCCTTACTGCTGGTAATGCAAACTGGTACAACCACTTTGTAAAGAAATTTCCTACATTTCCTATAAAAGTAAAAAAACACATCTATCTTATAATTTGACAATGACAGCTCCACCCAAGGAACATGACAACATCTTTACACAAAAATAATATAATATTATTCAGCAGTACAAAGGAGTGAACTACTGGTATGCAGAACAAAAGGGATGAAGAAAAAAAATTAGGCTGAGTGAAAGAAGCCTTATGCAAAATTTCCATTTATTTGTGGTTTCCAAAATAGGTACACTTACCCATGGTTAAAAAAATACATATCTCGGAATAGTAGTTTCATGGGGATAAGAGGTAAGGTGGGGATTAAGGAAGAACAGGCCTCAGGGAGCTTTCTGAGGTGATGGGAATATTGTATATTTTTATAGGAGTTTTGGTTACACAGATGTTTGTATGTATTTTGTCAGACAGTAAATTTTACTCCCACAAAAAGTAAACTATAAACAAATATTGAACTCTCAATTATCTATCTGCATGCTAAAGGGTTTTAGGAGAAATGTACTGGTGTCTGAAATGCATTAAAAATAAGATGCATAGAGAAATTCACATCAGATCGAGCAGTTTCCAAAGAGGCCAATGATGCAATTCAGAAAGTTTTAATTGATGACCTGCATGGATTCACAGCCACGTGAGAGCTCTGGGGGGCTGCAGGAAAACAAAATAAGATCCCCAGCCCCAGGGAGTTCACAGTCGAACTGACAAGACAGGACTATATACAAGTCATACCAGGGCTTGTAATAGAAAAGAAAATTAAGAAAATTGGTACCAGGTTAACAAAGAGAGAGAAAGAGAAATTTGGGTCAAGAAATCCGGGCAGCCATCCTGGAGGCAGTGAGGTTTAGGTGGGCCTAGATTCATTGTCAGGATGAAATGATGTAACACAGCTGGGGCTGGCTACATAATGTGTGAACCCAGTGCAAAATGAAAATATGAATCCCTTGTTCAAAACACAGAAGAAGAAATACCATTAAAGAAATTTAAAGGTTTTTTTTCTCCCTTTTCTCTGTGGTCCCTCTGTCCAGTTGTCATGGTGTTTTTATCTGCATTCAATGACATACTGAGTCAATAAAAATTAAAACTTTAAATTAAAAAAAGTAAGATGTATAAAATGCCTTAAAAATAAGAGGAATTGATGGCTGGATCAAGGGATGGATAGACAGTTATGCATGTGACAAAGCAAGGAGAGAAAAACATTAATTGTAGAATCCTGGCAGTAGGTTTATGGGTGTTCATTGTAAAATTCTTTCAGTTGGCTGTATTTTGAAATTTTGCATCATAAAATGTTGGATGAAAAGTAAACACCTAGCCATTGTAATAAACTGCTCGCGTCGGTACCACTCGAAGGCACATCACCGCCCTCCAATTGTACCTGTCCATAGCCTACAAACACTGCCGTAGCAGAAACTCGCTTTTCTTGATGTCTGGAGTTGCAAAAGAAGATTATTCCAGCTCTGTTTAAGCCTACATAGCTGAGTGAAAAATATATGGTTTAGATTCATATCCATCTCACTGCTTTTCATGTCAAAAATTACACATTTCCTGGTGGCGCCTGGGTGGCTCAGTTGGTTAAACGACTGCCTTCGGCTCAGGTCATGATCCCGGAGACCTGGGATCGAGCCCCGCATCGGGCTCCCAGCTCGGCGGGAAGCCTGCTTCTCCCTCTCTCACTCGCCCTGCTTGTGTTCCCTCTCTGGCTCTGTTTCTCTCTGTCAAATAAATAAATAAAATCTTCAAAAAAAAATTACACATTTCCTCCAATTTGTTTCAGTTCCAAGCTTTTCTGAAAGAAAGGAACAATTGACCAAAATTGGTAAGTGAATTCCATTCTCCTTCAGGAAAAAGTCATTCTTCAGGAAAAATGAGGAATTTGGCTTCTGGAAGTCGTGGTCCCACAGAAATATGTCTCTAACTTAAGGCATGGTGGAAAAAAAAATCAAAGTTGACAGTTGCAGAACTTGATGAGTTTCCTAAGTGTCACCACTTAAACCATTGCCTGAGTTGCCGTTGACCATTAGCAGGGAAGGTCAGCTGCAGTGTGTGGTCATCAACTTAGGATGTCACATCCGTAGTGGTTTGGGTTAGTTTATTTTTTCTGACAAATTAATGACAATAATCTACAAGATTTAAACAATGGCCCCCAATCAGAAGAAAGTGAGAAAGCTAGAACGGGAGGGCAAGCGATATAAGACAAATTGGAATAGGGGATTTGGAGCATTGGCAGAATAAACTAAATGATTTTTTTTTTTACCAAAGGAAATTACTATCTTGATCAAGGGAGAAAAAGCACTAAAGACAAATATTCAGCTGTCTGAATAGAGTTTGAGATGGAAAAAGTTTAAATAGCTATTCGCACAGATTACATCTTGTGAAAGAAAAGAAAATGGCTCGTGGGTTTTTCTACTTGCTATTGGTTATCCAGAAATTCAATGCTTATAAAACATAAGAATCGTCCCAATGGGCAATTATAGTGATTCCATTTACTGAAACTGTAATTCAAATGCAAACTTCCATTTTACATACTCTCACATTAAAATGAATAAATTACTTGCTGTTAGTGAAAAAAAATAGCCCCACAGTGCTGTCTGCTTTGTATCTATGAATACGTGTGTAAACTAACAGAGGGGAAGAATCAGATCTATTTTTCTCTTCTTATAACATTGATGTGAAAGTCATACTTATTAACTACCTATATGAGATCTACTTCAGCCAGACTAACCTAATGAGTTTCATATTTATATTAAGATTAGGGAAATGTCTCTAAGCCTTCAAAACTGCCCCCCAAAGGGAAGAAGCCAGATGTATGTGGCTCTAACAAAGATAACTTACACACAGCTTAAAAGGACAAAAAAGACTCCTGCCAGGAAACCAGAGTGAGGAAAGTATGGATTTGGTCTTGATGTCGATCACTTGGCAAAAAAGGAAGACTTTTGTTGAATCAGTGTGATGAATAGACACACCATGTACATGGCCACGATCATGCCTACTGCAGTGGTACAGAGGCTAAAAGACTCACACAGGACGCTTCCATTTATTTTTTTATAGGCTTTGAAATGTGATCTCTAAAGTGGTCCCAGGTGAATGTCTCCTTGGCCCAGCAAATGTCTGAGAGTACTTTGATTTTCTCTGCATCCTAAATAAATTTATCCATTGTGGCTATGCCTCTTAATTGACAAAATGAAAAGATGGAAAAGAAGCCAAGTTTCTGATTAAACTAATGTGCCAGGCCCCTGAATTATGGAAGACCTCTTGCAAACCCCAAATGGATCATACGGTTTTTCTAGGACTCGTTTTTAAAAAAGTGAATAAACAGCAAGACCAACTCTGACAATCCAGGGCTGAAATGAATTGCTACAGGATTTCATTCTAAGCTCCCCAAGCTGGAATAATTTCTTTGCCCTCCCCAGTCTCATACCAGAGAACTTTCTCATTATCCTATGTCATCCATCCCTATCATCCCCTTTCCATTGCACACTCCTTCAAGTACTTCAATTGCTAGAAACTACCTAGGTGCTTGCAGCTAAGGAAAAAAAAAATTAGAGCCCACTGGAAGTGGAAAGCAACTCAGTATCTCTACCAAGGAGTAAGCATCTAGATTAGGGAGTAAAAGTAAAATGCTGTCATCATTTCCAGTGTCCTTAGTGTAGTGGAAGAGAGAGGGGTGCCTGAGTGGCTCAGTCATTAAGCGTCTGCCTTCTGCTCAGGTTGTGATCTCAGGGTCCTGGGATTGAGCCCTGCATCAGGCTCCCTGTTCAGCAGGAAAACTGCTTCTCCCTCTCTCACTCCCCTTGCTTGTGTTCCCTCTCGTGATATGTTCCTCTCTGTCAAATAAATAAAATCTTAAAAAAAAAAACGTAGTGGAAGAGTGAGCATTCTGCATAGTATGTGGGTGGGGGAGTGTAGGGTGTAGGTTTCAGTTCCAAACTATAATGTTTCCCTTTAGACATCATTTTTGTTTGGAAATCACACTCAGAGACCCCCTAAAGGCCATACAGGCCCACCTGGATCAGCTATTGAAAAGGGACCATTGTAACTGCAAATCTGACCATTACAACTGCAAATTTGCACTCAGTTCAGGGATGACACAAAGATAAACAATACAATATAAAGGGGCTCCCTCTTTAGGATGACTGGCTGAAAGCAAGTCTTTCAGTTCTTCCAAAATCTCACTGAAATGACAGAAGAATATCATCTAAAATACGAAATCTAGTTTAAGAGGACAATTCATAATTCTTTTTTCTAGACTACATTAATAATTTAATTAATCTAATTTAACTTAATAAGGTATAAACAAGTTTAACTTACCTGTATGAATAGGGTTGAAGGGAAATCAGAACCATACCAGTCACGTTGGAAAATGGCAATCTCTCCCATTATTAAAAAAGGGGGGGCACAAATGCAAGATATGCAAAATTTGGTTTCATGAAGGGGCACCTGGGTGGCTCAGTCGGTTAAGCTTCCAACTCTTGGTTTCAGTTTGGGTCATGATCTCAGGGTTGTGGGCTCAAGCCCAGCATTGCAGAGGGCTCTCCACTCAGCAAGGGGTCGGCTTGGGCTCCTCTCCTTCTGCCCCTTCCCCTGCTCTCTATCTCTCTCTCAAATAAATAAGTAAAGCCTTTTTAAAAATTTGATTTGGTGACTCATATATAAACATGGTCTTGGGATGTTGGTCGACTCTGGCTTTAGATGTGTTTTAACGTTTGAACTACCCAGTCCACACCCCTGCTGCAGAGGCTGACCGAAGTGCATGTTGGTCTTCTGTCCATTCGCTATCCCGCCAACAGCTAACGAGAGCTGTGTACTCCAAGTTGAGCAAACCCAAAAATCGGACAAGAATCATCAGATTCCCTCTTCCACGTACTTGGGATTGGGAAACTGGATCACCTGTATCTTGATTCACTTGCTACTCTAAGTGGGATCTGTGGGTCAGCAGGATCCATGTCAGCTGGGAACTTGTTAAAAACGTACACTCCTTCCTTGGGACTTAATGAGCCACTATTTGCATTTTTGGCCAGATTTCTGTTTGATTTTGTGGATATCAAGTCTGAGGGATACTGAGCTGGACGCTGGGGCGGGGGCACTTGGAATGAAAGGTGGTATAGAATCTGGAGTCTATTAATGGTATATACATCTGGAGTACGGTGCTCAGCTTGGACATCTTGCTTCTAAAAGGACACTGATGTTCTGGAGCCCCACCTCAGCGAGAGGCACCAGCTATTCAATAGAGGAATGCACCAAAAAGGCAGGGAGGTTTGGCTTCTGAGGGAGAAAAAAAGGATTTTCAGGAAACATGTCTGAAAAAGGAGATACTATTTTTTAATACTTTAAGGATTAAATGAAGACTTGGTCGTCTAGCCTTCAGAGCCGATCCAGTGGATGACTGTTACAGGAAGAATGTTCTTGAAACTCCAGTGGCGTAACAGCTGTCCTCTGAAGTAGGCTGCCTCTGACTACAGGCGGTAAGTTGAAAGTGAAATGAAAGGACCTCTTCAGAGACTTGGGAGAGGAAATCCTACTTTGAGCTGGAACTAAACGTTTAGGATATGTTACAGCTAAGACCGTCTGGTTGCAAAGCCAAGATTACAAAGCCTCTTTTCTCTCTTCCCATCAGGAGGAGGTACCGTGACTGCTTTAGGATACTGAGTGATCACTAAAGTCCAGATTTTTCTTTTCTTTTAAGATTTACGTATTTTAGAGAGCAAGCATGAGTGGAGGAAGGAGCAGAGGGAAAGAATCTCAAGCAGACTCCCCGCCTTCCCACCACCCATGAGATCATTTTTTTTTTAAGATTTTTATTTATTTGACAAAGAAAGAGAACATAAGTAGGGGGGACTGGAGAGGGAGAAGCAGAGTCCCCACTGAACACAGAGCCCCAACATAGGACTTGATCCCAGGACCATGGGATCATGACCCAAGCTGAAGGCAGATGCTCAACCGACTGATCCACCCAGGTGTTCCCACCCATGAGATCTTGACTCGAGCTGAAACCAAGAGTCCCCTGCTTAACCCACTGAGCTACACAGGCATTCCCAGAATTTTCTATTTGCCTTATTTTCTGAGAACTTAGCTGAGTTTCATGGCAGTTTTTGAATAAGTAACAACTCTGGGGGAATACAAAGTCATTTGGAGTCCAAGAGACAAACTGAAAAAAACCTGTGAATTAGGAATGAGAAAGGAACAAACCTGGTCTCAAGAGTTCAAATGTGGTAGAGGGTTAAAAATGCTGATGGAGGCGGAGGAACTTAGCTTCTACTTTCTGACATTTTGTGATCTTGACTGCCTTTCTGCTTTAATTACTTAAAAAAAAAATCTCTACCTATTATCTCATGAATGTGAGAAGGACAGAGAGTTTCATTATAATTTCCAGCTTGGGACAAACATACACATTGCTATATGAATCTGTTGAATAATTTAGCAAACACAGAAGGCTGCACAAGGATTTGAAAAGCAGAATTTAAAAATGAAAGGGAGAAAAACTGAACAACAGATTGCTAAAGGTCATATTTAGTAATAGAAAATCAAAGCAAATCAAATCCCAAACATTTGAATGCCCCTTTGCCTCGTAATTACAAACTTTTTTTTTTAACCATACCCAACCAGGTAATTCCAAATGCCAATTTTCATTTTTTCTATGTATTTCCTCCTTTGTTGTACACAGCCTTTCTTTCCCCATAACCTTCATGATCTCACTCCTTGTTTTGATCCCTCTATTTGTCAAATATGTTCAAAATTGTGGTGAATAGCATTTCTTCCCTTCTTCAGGCTCTTGCAACTGTGAAGGAAAATTCCCAGCTCAGAACGTGTTAATCCTGCCTGCACGCTCCATGGCTTCTGAGAGCCAAACTTCAGACAGCCCAGCTTGGATAAACGTAAGGAATGTGAATAATTCTGCTTTGGAATCCATGAAGTGCTTAGTAGAATTTAGGGACAATTTCTAGTGTGCTCTTTTCACCATTTTGGAACTGTGAAATACACATTTTCCTCCATTCTTTTTGCATTACGTGTGAACAGTTTACAGAGAAATAATAATAATAATAATAATAATAATAGTAAATACCTATGTAACCACCACCCACCAAGACTTAGAGATAGAACATTATCAGAATCTCTGAAGTCCTGGGTGCCCAGATACCCATCACTGAAAGCATCCTCTCCTGCCTTCAAAGATAACTGCCTTTCAGAACTTGTCAGCAATTTCTTTATAATTGTACCACTTAAGCCTATATCCACAAACAACATATTGTTAGTTTTACCTGCTTATAAACTTTATATAATGGAATTACTTCGTACCTGTTTTTCACATTAACCTATTTTCATGTGTGTAGCTACAATTCACTTATTTTTAGGTACTATAAAATATTCCATAATAAGACTCAACAATAAGTTCTTTTTAAGATTTTATTTATGTATTTGAGAGAGAAAGAGAGAGAGAGAGAGAGAGCACGAGCAGGGCAGAGAGGCAGAGGGAGATAGAGAAGCAGATGCCTCACTGAGCATAACCTGATCGTGACCTGAGCCAAAGGCCGACGCTTAACCGACTGAGCCACCCAAGAGCCCCAAGACTATACAGTAATTCTTTCTCACATTGCTATTGATAGATATTTATGTGGTCTCCAGCTTTTTGTTATTAGGAGCTCTTTTATATGTGCCTCGACATATACAAGTGTAAAGGTTTCCCTAGGATATATGCCTCATATTAAACTTGATAAACTGTGGAATACGAACATTAAAATTTTATTGAGTTGACCTATTTGATGAGTACTGACAACTTTATTATATTAAGATTTCCTGTCCGTGAACATGGTATATCATCTTTAAGGCCATCTTTTGTATCTTTTAATTAAGCTTATTTTCTCCATAATGGACCTGGTTCTTATATTTATTCATGGTTATTATTATTATAATAAAATTAATATATTATATAGTATTAATATAATAATTATTATAATATTATTATTATATGTTTCTACTACAATTTCTAGTAAGTGTTACAAAGGTATAATTAATGTTGTGTTACTTCTTATAATTTAACTGTAGATTTTTTTGTTTTTTATGAATGGTGTATCGTATAAAAATAATGAGAGTTTAATTTCCTTGTTTTCAATACTTATATAGTTTTAAAAATTTAATCTTATTGTTTTGGGAATATCACTGTACTGTCCACAACATCTAGCAAAATGTTGAATGAAAGTGATAATACTAGGGCATCTTTATCTTAATTCTGATCTTCAATATTTCACCATTAAATATAATGTTCGCTATGGGATTTTGGTAGATTTTTTGTCATCAAGTTAAATAATTTCTCTTTTCTTATTTTGCTAAGATTTTGTCATGAATGTATGTTGAGTTATATTAAAAACTTCTCTGCATCTAGTAAAAAGTTTTTTCTCTTTTGTTACTTTTATACTGATTGGCTTTAAATATTTAGTCAATTTTTCACTTCCTATAGAATTGCCACTTGGTCATGATATGTTATCTTTTTAATATATTGCTAAATTCATTTGCTAAAATTGTGTTACAATTTTGCATCTATATTCTTAATTGAGTTTGGCCTGCAATCTTTCCTTCTTGTTCTATATTTATCTACTTTAGAAATAAGAGTTGGGTTCCTGGGTGGCTCAGCTTGTTGAGCATCCAACTCTTGATTTCAAATTAGGTCATGATCTCAGGGTGGTGAGATCAAGCCCTGCATCAGGTTCCACACTTAGTATGGAGTCTGCTTGAGATTCTTTCCCTCTTCCTCTCCCTCTGCCCATCTCCTCACTCATTCTATCTCTCTCAAATAAATCTTTTATAAAAAAAAAAGAAAGAAGGGTTATATCAATCCCACAATAATTTTAAAATTAGAAAATGGTTTTTAAGACACTTTTTTAGAGCAGTTTAAGTTCATAGCAAAATTGAGAGGAAATTACAGAGATTTCCCATAAACCTCTTGCCCTCACACCTGGCTCCCCCACATTATTGACATCTCCCACCAGAATGGTACATTTGTTACAATTGATGAACCTACAGTGACACATCATAATCCCCCCAAATCCACAGTTCACCTTAAATTCACTCTTGGTGTTGTACATTCTATGGGTTTGGACAAAGGTATGACACGTATCTATCATCTGTATTATCATAAAGTATTTTTACTGCCCTAAAAATCTGTGCTCCAACCATTTACCCTTATCCCTCAACTCCTGACAGCCACTGATCCTTTTATTTTCTCTATAATTTTGTCTTTTCCAGAATGTCATATACTTGGAATCATACAGCCTGTAGCCTTTTAAGATTAGCTTCTTTCATTTAGGAAAACACATTTAAGGTTCCTACATGTCTTTTCTTGGCTTGACAGCTCATTTCTTTTTAGTGATAAATAATATCCCACTGTATGGATGCACCACAGTTTATTTATCCATTCACCTACTGAAGGACATCTTGTTCCTTCCAAGTTTTGACAGTTATGAATAAAGCTGCCACAAACATCTATTTACAGGTTTTTGTGTGGACATATTCAAATCCTTTGGGTAAATACCAGGAAGTTGATCACATGGTCAGAGTATATTAATTTTGTTTTGTTTTTTAAGATTTTTAAAATTTATTTTTGAGAGAGAAAGAGAGAGGAAGCATGAGCAGGGGAGTGGCAGAGGGAGAAGCAGACTTCCCACAGAGCAGGGAGCCTGATAGGGGACTTGATCCCAGGACCCTGAGATCATGACCTGAGCTGAAGACAGACACTTAACCAACTGAGCCACCCAGGAGCCCCAGCGTATGTTTAGTTCTATAAGAAATGCCAAACTGTCTTACAAAGTGGAGGTACCATTTTGCATTTCCACTAGCATCAAATGACCTCCTTTTGCTTCACATCCTTGCCAGGATTTGGTGTTGTCAGTGTTCCAGATTTTGGCCATTTTATAGGTGTGTAGCAGTATCTCACTCTTGTTTTAAAATGCAAATTTAAGATAATGTGGAGCACATTTTCTTATGCTTGTAATTTGACATCTGTAGATTTTCCTTTTTTTATTCTATGAAATAATTTGTGTAACATAAAAATTAGGTAATTTAAATATTTGGTTGAATTTGCTTGTTAGATCAGTAGGATTCAATCAAGGAAGCAAAGGAAGCATATCACTGGATATTATAAAATAAAAAATTATTACAAAATTAGCTCTTACATATTTCAGGAGGAGCTGGGAAAGTAAGGTCCAGACTGTTAATTTAGAGGATCAGAGGAAAATCACTGATCAGCACTCCTGACTCAATGAGATGAATGAATACATTAAAGTTTGCAGAAAAATCTGCAAAGCCAGGTGCTCTTACCTTCTCAAGTGGGAGCATGAAGCAGAGCTGGTGAGAAGGTTAATGGAAGACTTTTGCATCTGGGGCGAGTGGAGGCTTGGGTCACTGATGTGCATTAGACCCAATAGTCAGGAAAAGAGATGAACACCAAGTAAGGGAGAGGGAAAACAATCTGAAACCTGACAGCAATCACTATGGGGAAGAGTGAGAACGAGTGGCACCAACCAACTATATCACAAAAGCACGCAGAAATAAAATTCTGCGGAAAAGTTCCAGTTGACCAAGTTGACACAATGCAAAGATACCAAATATTTAAACCTTATATTTTCCTTGTGGAAATATTTTTAATTTTTTAAATTTCTTTAATGGGTTTAGGACTATTCAATTTTTCTGTTTCTTTCTCTGTCAGTTTCAGGTAAGCTGATTTTTTTTTTCCTAAGCTATTGTCCACTGGCTTAAATTTGAAATTTTATTGTCACAAAGTCATTCATACTATTCTTTTACTTTTTAAATCGCTACCACGCCTGTAGTTTTATGCTCTTTTCATCCATAATATTAGTTGTTCACTTTCTTTTTCTTTTGATTAATATTGTGTATTTGTTAAACTTTTTCAAACTACTAACTTTTGGCTTTTTTGATCCTTTCTTATAATTTTTTAACTATTTGAGCAATTTCTCCTCTTATATTTACAAAATCTTTGCTTATACTTTCTTTAGATTTATTCTACTTTCCTTTTCTAACTTCTTCAGTTCGGTACTCTTTAGCTCATTAATTTGGTTTTTTCCCCTAATAAAGATATAACCTATATCCTTTATAGGATCTGATTCCTGTAAAATTCTCTCAATGCCAGTTTAGTTACATACCATTCATTGTGGTATATATAATTTTCACAATGGTTCAGTTCTATGTATTTTCTATTTTCTGTTATGATTTCTTCTTTGGCCAATGAATTATTTGGAAATGTTTTTATAATTTGCAAACATTTTACTTATGACTTTATTTTTTTTAAAGATTTTATTTATTTACTTAACAGAGAGAAACACAGCTAGGAAGGAACACAAGCAAAGGGACTGAGAGAGGGAGAAGCAGCTTTCCTGGGTGTGGGGCTCGATCCTGAGTCTCCAGGATCATGACCTGAGCCAAAGGCAGTCGCTTAACCAACTGAGCCACCCAGGCGCCCCCTTATGACTTTATTATTAACTCTAACTTAATTTCACTAAAATCAGAGAATATGGTCATATCACCATATTCATGTGGTGCCCAGAAAATTAATGAAGAAGCTACATTATGGACTAGCACATACATATTAATTTTCATGAAGTTATATGTATGCCATATATATCCAATTTTAATTACTGTACTTTAAAATCTTCTATGTCCTCACTAAATTTTTTGTCTCTCAAGTTTATTAATTACCAAGAGTAGTATGGCAAAATCTACTGTGATACTATTTCTAAAACTTCTAATAAATTGTCAATATTTTGCTTTATATATTTGAGAATAGGTTTTATATGTATATTATTTTAGAATTGTAATATATTTCTGGAAAAATAAACAGTTTATCATTATGAAGTAATTTCTTATCTCTAGTAATATATTTTATTATTCATCTTTAATTTCCTTCAACTTTGGATACAATCTTTAAAAACAAGTAAAATGAAAAGAATATCTGCTCCACTAACTTTTTATATTGGATGTGAGAATTAATTAGGTCAAATAAACAAGGAATACAACAAATAGAAGCCATAATGCAAATGTAAGATATAATTCTGGAGAAAAGTATTTTAATACCATAGATTCAAAGACGTTTTGATAGTGCAAACTATCATACATACCTACATCTATAAGACTAAGTAGGTTTAAATGGGATTTGGGTCTAAATGGTTTAAAAGCTCAATCATAGCCCAGTCATTGCCATACTTCTTTTAGGTGGTATTTCCTTACCATTGAGGCAACAGGTGGAAATACTAATAAAAGCTGGTGATGATAGTGAAAAATTTTGGAAAGTAGTTGTTGACAGAGATCAAGTGGTTCTAGAACTCTAATTATATATTTGCTTATCTATCATTAGAAGCCACCACCTGTGTCTTTTGTGCTGCTGTCTCCAGCTCTAACAAATTAATACGTATTTAAAACTAAGGTCCACATTTGACAGTGTATTTCTACTTGGCTTAACAGCTGCTAACAAATGTTAGAAAACTATCTCCCTAGAATATATAGACAAAGGGGTTATTCTCATAACACAGGGGATATTTAATTACTATCTGAACTATCAAAGTAAGCTGCGATTTTTAGAAGCCTTATAAGGTTTCTCAAAAATCTCTTTTGTTTATAAGCATCTTGCCTTTTAAAAAAATAGATTAAAACAAAAACAAAAAAATAATTTTCTCGGCTCCATCCGGACATAGATAAACTGTACAATGTTGTCTCATACTAATATAGTCATAATTAATAATGCTTTTTATCAGTTCATGAAACTTGATGAATAAACGACTAATATATCCCAAACATATATGTCTAAGGTAGTCATTTTAATGTAAAAATGAAATGGAATGTTTAACCTGTCTTGATATTTGTGAACGATGCCTCTTGAAATTCTGACCCAGGGGTTCAGGGCTCGCTCTTAGCCCCATCTTCATGTGCCACTTGCCTGGATTAGAAGCAGTCCAAACAAGTTTACCAGACTGTAAGCTAATACTATTGAAACAATGGTCTCAAAAAGGAGCAAAATAATAACAATAATAATATGGTTTAATTTTGTGGCAAGCACAGTGTGTAAGTACTGTGCCTGCATTTTTTCACTTCAAAGCACAACAATCCTATACAACAGTAATGTTATTCTCCACACAGTGGAGATGAGGAAATTGAAGTTTAGAGAGATTAAGCAGTTTGAACAAGGTTACAAAGTTGGTAGGTGATACAATGGTATTTAAAAATCCAGTCCTGTGGACTTTGGAGACCATCTTTTTAATCACTACATCATGTATCGTTATTATATACATAATGACATCATCTCATCTATTTGAAATTGATATAACTGCAAGCTGAGAATGCAGTAAGGAAAAATAAAAGGATGCAAAATGCCAAAAGTCTAAGAGCTAAAATTTATATATTTTACTCAGGAAATGTTCAGAAACTTGCCTTCAATATACATTTATTCTTACTTTACTTACAATGCTAACTTGCTTGGTTACCTGAATATCACGTTTACAAAACAGAAGCAACAAAGAAGGTGAGATGAGGAGCTTCCATAGAAGGAAACTGATGGGGACGCCTGGGTGGCTCAGTTGGTTGGGCAACTGCCTTCGGCTCAGGTCATGATCCCGGAGACCCGGGATCGAGTCCACATTGGGCTCCCTGCTCGGCGGGAGGCCTGCTTCTCCCTCTCTCACTCCCCCAGCTTGTGTTCCCTCATGGAGGCATGAGGGCTGACAGCTTGGAAGTCCACAGGAAAAGTAATGTAAACAATAAGGTAAAATGTTTGGGCTCAAGATGTAAGAACCTTTAATATACAGTAAAGGAACTCTGATCATCACAAAATGATAGTGTTTTATTATGGCTGATATGTAATAAAGTTCTTATTTTATTAAGAAAATGTGTACTTATGCTTGACATGTTTTTGTTTTGTTTTTTAAAGATTTTATTTATTTATTTGTCACAGAGAAAGAGCACAATCAGGGGGAGTGGCACGTAGAGGGAGAAGTAGACTCTGCGGCTTGATCCCAATGTAGAACTTGATCCGAGGATCCTGGGATCATGACCTGATCCCAAGGCAGACGCTTAACTGACTGAGCCACACAGGTGTCCCTTAAGCTCAACATGTTTTATACAATGATAGAGGAAGAGTTATCGTTGACTGATAAAAGAATGTTGGTATTTAAAGTAGTAAGGCCTACGGTATCTCAATACCTTGGAAATTGTAATAACGCCTTAGTTTGCATTGGTGCTTGCTAGGTCGTAAGTTGTTTTCACACAAAGAATCCTTCATGTTAGAGTTAAAGAAACCAAGGTGCAAACATTTGACTTACTGTCTAAAATTACTCCCTAAAGGTTCTGAATGACAACAGTTTTACTATACTTTCATTATTTTCATAGATGGATGGCATAAATAAAAAATAAGAACCCAAATAACCCAGGCCTTAATTTGGGATTTATAATTCTTCATTTACAGCACATCTTGGCAACTAGTTGGAAGATGGTGGTGGAGTAGGAGGGCTCTAGGCTCTCCCTGTCCCACAAATACAATTCAATAACTATGAAATCATCCTAAATCCTCCAGAAATGAACTTGAAGACAGGAAAAACAAACCCCACAGCTAAAGGTAGAGAAGAGGCCACACTGAAGAAGGGAGAAGTGTGGAGAGAAATGGTCATTGCACTGCTGGAGGGGGAAGCATGGTCATAGAGAAGGGTGAAAGACAGATTAGTACATAGGGGAGCACACAGGGAAAAAAAGAGGGGCTTACTTGAGTTCTTGCAACCAGTGAGGATTAAAATTTGGAGTTTTTTTTAAAAGCTCAGCATCCTTTGTTTTGGCGGGCATTGAGGCTGCTATTGGAGAAAAGGCTGGCAAACAGCCCAGAAACATATAGTATGGGAACAGTAATCTGAAGATCACCTGGGGCACACAGTGGGAGGTTATTCACTTATCTCAGAGCATATCTCAGGGAGACAGCATTCACGGAGAGACTGCTGTGGCAACAAAGAAACTGGCAGTGCCATGTCGCTCTTTCACCCCTTAACACAGAGCCACCTGTGGGAACCAGCACAGCACTGACACTCACTACCTAATTTGCTTACGACCAAGCCCCACCTCCCTGCACTCCACTGGAACTGCTCCTCCCAGTCATGCTTGCCTCAGTTCCAGCACACCAGGCCCCCTCCCCCAGAAGACCAGCCCAAAGCCCTGTTCAAATCATCTCCTGACCTGGAATTTTGCAGAGACTTGGTTCTGGTGGTGGTGGTGACAGGGCTTATTTCACAAACAGACCAACACACATTTGGCTGAAACATACTACCTTCAGGCCAGGGACCAAACACAGCCCAAAAGAGGCAAAGAGAGCCACTTCATATGACTGGCCTGAAGGATAAAGTGGCCAGGACAAAAACAGCAGAGCAGATGCAGCACACATTGGAAACATTTCTGGAAGAACCAGGCCCTAGAAGGCAGGCGGCACTACATTGCAGGGCACTACAGGATCTCTTCTTCCTAAGGCTATTATCCTCAAGAACAGGAGAGGTAGTTGACTTTTCCTAACACACAGCAACAGGCACAGAGACTTAGACAAATGAGAAGACAGAGAAATCTGTCCCAAATGAAAGAACAGGACAAGGCCATGGCCAGAGATCTAAATGAAACAGATATAAGTAAAATGCCTGATAGAGAATTTAAAGTAATGAGCATAAGGATACTCCCTGGACTTCAGAAAAGAATGGAAGACATGAATGAGACCCTTATCAGAGAAATAAGGAATAACATAGTAGAGATAAAGTTCTCAATAAATAAAATGAGAAACACACCTGATGGAATGAACAGCAGGCTAGAAGAAACAGAGGAATGTAGAAACATCTAACATACAAATGAATGTCAAAAGAAAGCAGGAGTAGCAATACTTATATGGCACAAAGTAGACTTTAAAACAAAAACTGTAACAAGAGATAAAAAGGGATACTACTAATAATAAGGGGAACATGGGGCACCTGGCTTGTGGCTCAGTTGATTAATGACTGCCTTTGGCTCAGGTCATGATCCCAGGGTCCTAGGATCGAGCCCCAAATTGGGCTCTCTGTTCGGTGGGAGGCCTGCTTCACCCTCTCCCACTCCTCCTGCTTGTGTTCCCTCTCTCACTCTCTCTCTCTGTCAAATAAATAAAATCTTAAAAAAAAGTAATAAGGGAACAATCCAAGGAGATATAACAACTGTAAATATTTATGTACCTAACACGGGAGCACTCAAATACACAAAACAGTTAATAACAAACATAAAGGAACTAATCAATAATGATACAATAATAGTAGGGGAACTTTAATACCCCACTCACATCAATGGACCGATCATCTAAATAGGAAATCAACAAGGAAACAGTGGCTTTGAATGGCACACTAGAACAGATGGATTGAACAGATATATTCAGAACATTCCATCTTAAAACAGCAGAATACACATTCTTTTCAAGTATATGTGGAACATTCTCCAGAACAGATGACATATCATTAGCCCACAAAATAAGCCTCAAAAAATTTAGAAGATTGAAGTCATTTCATGCATATTTTCTGACCAGAAGGCTATGAAACTAGAAGTCAACCACAAGGAAAAAATCTGGAAGAACACAAACACATGGAAGTTAAATAACATGATACTAAACAAGAGTGGGTCAACCAGGAAATAAAAGAAGAAATTTAAAAAAGCACATGGAAACAAATGAAAATGAAAACACAATGGTCAAAAATCTCTGGAACGCAGAAAGACTAGCTTTATGAGGGAAGTTTATAGCAAGACAGGCCTACCTCAAAAAGCAAGAAAAGTCTCAAATAAACAACTTAAACTTACATCTAAAGAAGCTCAAAAAGGAACACAAACAAAACCTAAAACAAGCAGAAGGAAGGAAATAATAACTATTAGAGCAGAAATAAATGATATAGAAACTTAAAAAAAAGAGCAGATCAATGAAAACAGGAACTGGTTCTTTGAAAACATCAATAAAAATTGATAAACCTCTAGACAGGCTTATTAAGAAAAAAGAGAAAGGACTCAAATAAATAAAATCACAAATGAGAGAAGAGAAATAATAACCAACATCATAGAAATACAATTATAAGAAAATGTTAGGAAAAAGTATATACCAAAAAAATGGACAAGTTAGAAGAAATGGATAAATTCCTGGAAATATATAAACTCCCAAAAGAGAAACAAGAAGAAAATTTGGATAGAACAATTGCCAACAATGAAATTGAAGCAGTAATGAAAAAAAAATCCCAACAAACAAAAGTCCAGGACAAGATGGCTTCACAGCCATATTCTACCAAACATTTAAAGAAGGGTTAATACCTATTCTTCTCAAAGTACTCCAAAAAATAGAAAAGGAAGGAAAACTTCTGAATTGACTCTGTGACATCAGCATTACCCTGATACCAAAACCAAATAAAGACACCACTAAAAAAGAGAACTATAGGCCAATAGCCCTGATGAATATAAATGCAAGAATTCTCAACAAAATACTAGCAAACCGAACCCAAAAATACATTTAAAAAATCATTCACCACGATCATGTGATATTTATTCCTGGTACAAGGGTGATCCAGTATTCGTAAATCAATTAACATGACACATCATATCAATAAAAGAAAAGATAAGAACCATGTAATTGTTTCAACCGATGCAAAAAAATACATTTGACAAAATATAACATCCACAAAAAAGCCCTCAATAAGTAGGTTCAGGGAGAACATTCCTCAACATAATAAAGGCCATATATGAAAAATCCACAAACATCATCCTTAATGGGAAAGAACTGAGAGTCTCTCCTCTAAGGTCAGGAGCAAGAGAAGGCTGTTCCCTTTCACCACTTTTATTTAACATAGTCCTGGAAATCCTAGACAAGGAAATTAGAAAACAAAAAGAGACAAAAGGCATCCAAATACATAAGGAAGAAGTAAATTTTTCACTATTTGCAGATGACATGATATAATATATAGAAAACCTGAAAAACTCCACCAAAAACCTGCTAGAACTGACAAATGCAGTCAGTAAAGTTGAGGGATACAAAATCAATGTATAGAAATCTGTTGCTTTTTTATACACTAATAATGAAGTAGCAGCAACAGAAATTAAGAAAACAGTGCCATTTACAATTGCACCAAAAATAGTAAGATACTTAGGAATAAACCTAAACAAAGAGGTAAAATACCTATACTCTTAAAATCTTAAGCAATCTTAAAATTATAAAGCACTGATGAAAAGAACTGCAGATGACATAAAGAAATGGGAAGATATCCCATGCTCATGGACTAGAAGAAAAATATTGTTAAAATGTCTATACTACTCAAAACAATCTATACATTTAATGCAACCTCCACCAAAACACCAATAGCATTTTTCATGGAGCTAGAACAAACCCCCCTGAAATTTGTAAGGAACCACAGAAGACACCATACAGCCAAAGCAATCTTGAAAAAGAAAAGCAAAGCTGGAGGCATCACAATTCCAGACATCAATTTATATTACAAAGCTGTAGTAATTAAAGAAGTATGGTATTGGCACAAAAACAGATGCAGAGATCAGTGGAACAACCCAGAAATAAACCCACAACTGTTTGGTTGGTAACCTTCAACAAGGCAGGAAAGAATACCCAGGGGGAAAAGACAGTTTCTTCAACAAATGGTGTTGGGAAAACTGGACAGCAACATGCAAAAGAATTTATTGGACCACTTTCTTTCACCATACACAAAAATAAATTAAAAATGGATTAAAGACCTAACTGTGAACCCTAAAACCATTACAATCTTATAGAAAGTATGGGCAGACATTAGCTGTAGCAACTTTCTAGACATGCCTCCTCAGGCAAGGGAAACAACAGCAAAAATAAACTTTGGGGACTATATCTAAATAAAAAGCTTCTGTATAGCAAAAGAAACAATCAACAAAACTAAAAGTCCGCCTGTAGAATGGGAGAAGATATTTGAAAATAACACATCTGATAAGGGGTTAGTATCCAAAATACATAAAGAATTGATACAACTCAACACCCTAAAAACAAATAATCCATTTGAAAAACTGGGCAGAAAACACGAACAGGCATTTCTCCAAAAAAAGATGTATAGATGGTCAACAGACTCATGAAAATAGATTATCATTTACTATCAGCAAAATGCAAATAAAACTACAATGGGATATCACCTCACACCTATCAGAACGGCTAAAATCAGTAACACAAAAAACAACAGGTGTTGGTGAAGATGTGGAAAAAAAGGAACACTCTTACACTCCTGGTGGGAATGCAAACTGGTGCAGCCACTCTGGAAAACAGGATGGAGATTCCTCAAAAAGTTAAAAATAGAACTACCTTATAATCCAGCAGTTGCACTACTAGGGATTTACCCAAAGAATACAAAAGCTTGTACCCCAAGTTTTATTGTAGCATTAGTTCTAATGCCCAAACTACGGAAGCAGTTCCATTGTCCATCAACTGATGAATGGATAAAGAAGATATGGTGTGTGTATGTACACACACACACGCACGTGTGTGCGCACACCCACAGAGTATTATTCTGCCCATAGAAAGAGTGAAATCTTGCCATTTGCAATGACATGGATGGAGCTAGAAAATACAATGCTAAGTGAAATAAGTCAGAGAAAGACAAATACCATATTCCTTTCAAATGTGGAATTTAAGAAACAAAACACAAATGAGCACAGGGGAAAAGAGAAAGTGAGGCCGACTAAGAAACAGACTCTTAACTATAGAGAACAAAGTGATGATTACCAGAGGGGAAGTGGGTTGGGGGATGGGTGAAATAGATGATGGGGATTAAGGAGGGCACTTGTGATAAGCACCAGGTGTTATGTGGAAGTCTTGAATCACTGTACTGCACACCTGAAACTAATGTAACAGTGTATATTAACTAACTGAAATTAAAATAAAAAGTTAAAAAAGAAGAAAAATGCATCCTGAAGTCTTAATTGTTGACCACAGCACATCTTAATTTTTTTCCGGCCCATTAGAAACTGAATCATGTCAAAAGGGCCAAATTTCACTGTTAAGGACAAAAAAAATATGACCAACAGAAATTTTTCTGTTTTATAATTTAGATGCTTCTGTCTCAGATGTGTCTATGATTAACATGATACTAAATGTCTGCCACATATTTTTCTATTGAACTGTGTTGTGGCTAGCATATGGCCACTAGCTAGGGACGTCCTATGAATTTCTAAATGGCAAAATTGCCTCAGGCATGTCTAACTTTGAAGAGCTGAGGTTGAAACAATGCATAGAACTAGGGTTTCTCATTTAAACACTTAAAAAAAGAAAAAAAGGAAAACAAAACAAAATGACTAGGTATTTTCCTTTTCTCCCAAATTACTTTTAAGGATTTATTATTTAGTGCTTTTAACATATTTTCAATTATCACACAATAATCATTTATTCACATGACAAGGACATAAGCTGGAAATCAAGGCTTATATGTGGAACAGGTATTAAAAGAATACAGTGTCCTAAGCCTTCATTAGATGCTAGAAGAGGGCTGAATGTTCATTTTATATTTAGTAGGTAACATGTAGTCAAATAGAATCACAATCAGTCATTGTACCCAATGAGACCGTGAGAGTTAGGAAATAAGAATATGCAGTCTGGAAAAAATGCAAATCAAACATCTCAGATGAAAATGCTCTTTTCTAAAAATAGCTTTTTAAAAGAAGATATTTCTGGTAGAAACGTGGAGCCACAAGAAAGGAAACCATTTCTTCATGGTGACTGGTTGATTACAGAACGCAAAGTACGTTTTCCCTTTAATCTGACTGGGGAGCCAGTGTTACAGCCTGGTTTGGGATTTAACATGGTCCCAATTTATGAGATATCAGATTCGTTGAAAGGCTTGAAGGAAATAGGGAGTATCTGGTTCAAAGATAATGCTATGTTATAAGCTACTGTGGTCTCATGTCAGCTCTTTGGTTATCACTGAAATTCTAAAAGAAAGAGGTAGTAACATTTTTAAAAATTGTATAATTGCCACCGTGAAAACTTCAGAAATGCTCACTTTGGGAAGGAGAAAAAAGATTCACATTTTGAAATATAATTTCCCCATGGTTGGGAATATTCTGAGTATTGTTTTTTGAGCTCATTTCATTCATTAGAAAAAATATATATAGGTCTTCTGATTCTTCAGGGTATTGACTGTCAAAGCAAAATTTTATACAGAATACAGAGAAATCTGTATTTGTATAAATCTGGGAAAGGGGTCATACCGAATAATTACCTAACTTATCCTCCTCACCACTAAATCTTTACCAAATTTCTAAGTCTCTACTTGAAGGGATGTGCTTCAACTCCTTTTTATGCTGACTTCTGGCCTAAACAAAGTCTGAGGAGTTGAAGAAAAATGCAAGAAAAGATAAGCAAAGGGACTAGCCGATTGCCTAAACTGAATAATCCAAAGGCCCAAACAGTCTACACTCACTGTATTAGGTTGTATAATTTGTAATAACAATGTCTTAGCCACAGGAATAAGATTTAATTAGAAGACCTTAGGAAGTTCTACTTTATAAAGTTACAACAGTAGATTTCAAAATTATTTTTAGAAGCCTAACAATAGGAAGCTTTGACAATCACTTTGGTTCAACTCTAACATCCCCTAAACTATAATTTATTACTTAACCAGGAATACAAGAAAATGTTTTATGGTGATTTTATTTAAATAATTAGAAGAGATCGATTGTTTAAAACAAAAATTTTAAATCTGTGTAGTTTAAATCTAGAAAAAAAAAGTTTAAATCTGGAAATTTGCTTGCAATCTCATATTTGAAAACAAGGAAAAATTCCGTGCCAACACATGAAAGGAAAATTTACCATTTTCATTAAAAAAAAAAAAAAAAGTCTGTGAGGAAAGTATAGTAATGCTTGAGAAACACTGATGTCTCTTGAGTAATTTTTTACAATAAAGTATTTTCATTCAAAGATTTTAAAATAGAAAATATAAGCCAACTAATTCTGAAGAAACCAGGTTCTAAGTTAATACAGTTTTTGATTAATTTATCAAAATTCATTCTGTGAAATCAGCAGCATGGATCACACTGGTGATAGTTTAAATGCCCACAATGCAACAGATGAGCAATTTTAATATTCTAACCATTTTGTGAAATGGAGCTAAACATTTTGTACAAATAAAACGAACTACCTTATAACTGACCGAACCAGTGTGGTTGCCTACTTTCAGCCCAATTTCTTCTGGGACTGCAGAGGAAAAAGTACCCAGCTGTACTGACTATTAAAGACAACACAGTTTACAAAGTAATACCACGTTTTGGTTTCCAAAGAGTTACCCAGTGATTCTCCCAGTTACTCTTACTGGAAAGTTTGCAACAGGACTGCTTGAAGGAAGAAACAAAAGCATGAATACCTGTTTGTCTCCAGGACCCTGAGTGGGTGATGAGTGGGAGAGATTGTGGCACCAAAATTCATATTTTCCCCTCTACTTTTTGAAATGAAGTGTTACCGTTTATCAATAAAGTTAACCCTTTTTGACCTTCCTTTTCATTCTAGTTTTCGCTGAGTCAGCTTCTTTTGGGGTGGTGGATCTGGGGCCCTTTGTTGCAATATGGGTTAGCTGACAGGAGAGAATGTGGCTCCTCAACCCCCAAAGCAACGGGCTGTGCCCCACAGGAGGAGAGAGGAAAGTTCTGCTCTGTTGCCTGGGGACCAGAGGCTCTATCACTGGATGGAGGAGTGCGGCAGCCTTGCTCTTTGCCCATATACATCTGGGGTTCATGTCTCCGTGATGTCCATTGCACTGAGCCTATACGAAAGGAAAAAGAAACTTGAGGATGTCAATCACAATGTCCAGCAAAAGACACCCATATAATAGTGATTGGTGAGTAGGCCTGAAAGACGAGAGAGACACGGAATCAATCCCTTCTCAGACTATGTGGACCCAATTTCTAAAAAAATTAATCTTGCTTGGATGAGAGACTCAAAGACTATGCTACCTGTCATTAACTCTCTGACTTTCTCTGTGCACTTCTCTCCCCTTCTGGGAGACTTGAGAACAGAGTTCAGGTTTTCAAAGCACTTGCCCGCCTATCCCCTAGCATGGTCCTCTGTCCATAACATGATGCTAACTTAACATGCACAAACTCCTGTTGACTGAAGTCAATGAATATGGTTCCATGAATCCACCACTAATGCAGACTGTGCTTTAATGGGTTTTCCAGGAGCAGGGAAGGAATTGGCTCAGAGCCAATCTCGATCTTTTATCTCATTTTCCATTCTCTTTCCCTACTTTTTGGATATCTCTGTGCACTTTCACCTCATGCATTTTATGAGACAGCTGGCCACGATAGGGTGGTGATCACTCAAACTGGGAGACGGTTTTATGAATGGCCCACAGAGAGTGAAGTCAAACTTTTGTAGAGTGAGCAAAAAGGGAGATACTTTCATCTTTTCCTGGGACTCAGCTAAGCAAGTTCTTAGCTTTTTTCTGAGTTTAACCGCACCTTGGTCCAATCGTTGTACTACAGATTAACTGGAAAAATTATAGGTACCTCGACATGGAATTACTTTTGTAACAAAGAATTATGTGCTTTTAGCTCCTCAAGAAAAACTAATATGTAACTATAAGATTTTCTATTACTTTCTAATAATGTTAGGATTAACAACAAAACCCAAGCAACTTTTGAAAATGCCAAATGTTTTCGTTATGCAGGTAACAACAATGGTAACAATTTATATATAGAATCATATCTATAGTTGTTTTAATATTCAATTATTTTTTTTAAGATTTTATTAATTTGAGGGAGGGAAATACAGCGAGAGAGGGAACACAAGCAGAGGGAGCAGCAGGCAGAGGGAGAAGCAGGCTTCCTGCTGAGCAGGGAGCCCAAGGTGGGCCTCAATCCTGGGACTCAGGGACATGATCTGAGCCAAAGGCAGAAGCTTAATGACTGAGCCACACAGATGCCTTCAGTTCTTAAGGGGACCTTAATATCCAAGGACTTCATCAAGGAAAAAAAAAGTTCTACAGAATTTGGGTTGCATGGCAATACACATATGAGACAGATGCAGAGTGAGTTTTTCAAAACTAGAATCCTACATTCTCTCTATAAGGAAACCTGAAGAGGAGAGTAGTGTAACAAGCATATTCACAGAGGGCAAATAGAAAATACAAGCAGAGCTGAAGCCCCTCTCAGCAGAGAAACTGCTTTTTTGTTTTGTTTTGTTTTTAAGGTTTTATTTATTTGTCAGAGAGAAAAAGAGGGGGAACACAAGCAGGGGGAGCAGCAGGCAGAGGGAGAAGCAGGCTCCCTGTTGAGCCCAGGAGTCTGATGCAGGATTCGATCCAGGACCCTGGGACTATGACCTGAGCTGAAGGCAGAGGCTCAACCGACTGAGCCAGCCAGGCGCCCCAAGAAACTATTTTTTGTTGGTTCAAAGTTTCTTCAAAACTTTCTAACAGCTTATGATTCAAATTGTGTTCAATTTGTCCTCTGAGTTATGAAACAAAACTGACATCTGAGCCCCATGCCCAAAATGTTCATTATCATCGTGCAACTCTTGGCAAAAGTAAAATGTTAAAGGGTATCTAATCCCAATTCCACCAGGTGCAGATTGAGTCCCAGAGCCGCCTGAGAACCAGGTTGATCTTCTGGACCCTCTCCCAGTAGCCTGTGTGGACTTCCCAGATGCCCAGGCATCCAGCTGAGGGCTGGCCCCTGATAAGACATGAATACTCCCCCAAACCCTTAGGAGGATCCCCAGAGCAACTTAAATTCACAGGAACCTTCCTACTAGAACACGGAACACATTTTCTTAGAGCCATTTACAATTTCACCAGAACTATACATACAGCTACCAGTAGAGATCCCAAAGACTGATTACAAAACCCCATCGAATTCAAAAGAAAGCATCACTCATTGTGTGCTTGCTTAAAGTGATCTGGCAGGTTACTATGCGACCAGAGTTTTGAGCGAACATGGTCACCTCATGCAAGGTAAGAATCCAATCCAAATACATCTCTCTAAGGCTCTACAGCATTTCAATACAGCCCAGCCACTCACATAGCTCATACATAGTTTAACTGCTGTGTCTGAGCTTCCATGAGACTTTCACACTCGGGAGAACACTCAGGATCCAGACAAAGAGAGCCACTCACCTGGCTCCAGAGAGGAGGACTGGCTAATACCTGCTGCCTCACCATCCTTGCCTGTCATGGGTTGCCTTCCATTCCTGAGATTTTGGTCATCCTTTATCACCACAAACTGTAGAGAACACAAAGGAGGGAGGGAGAGAGAGGGCATTGCTTTAATTTATCAATTATCTCAGCATACATGAAACCAAAGTTTACAGCTTCATTATGTTCATCATATGGAAGGTAAAAGCTGACAGAAAGGCTCTATCAAATTTCTCTCTCTCGCTAATGAAAGAGGCAATTTTCAATTAGGAGCCTTATGTTGACTAAAGCAAATAGGTACCACCAATACTTTACTGAAGATTCTATCCTAATTCTGGAATCCCAAATTTTGGATCAAGGATCCCAAGGATCCCACTGTTTTACTTAAAGCAATCCAAGAATCCCTAAGTGTTCCAAGCATTGCCCAAAGACCAGACAAATAAGATCACGTGTATGTATGTGCTCCTACTTTTCAAATACGTGTGTGTGTGTTTCATTAATAAAATTCATTTAGACACGCTACAAGTTCTGAGTAATCTGGGATCCTTAATAGGTAATAATAACTAATAGTAGAACTACTGTTTTTCAGGGATCCCCAAAATGCTTTTTCATAGTTGAACACCTTGGGAACAAGAATTCTAAAAGGTAGGCCCAGAAAGATCCAGCATTTCTCTTGGGTCAAAAAAATAATTATTTTTGTCCTTATTGTATTACCCCCGGTTGACTGGGCACTTGCAATGCAGGCTGACCAGAGTTCACTGGTTCTCATTCACACTAGACAGATTTGATATTAAAATAGGTCAATGAAACAAATATCCAATTTTTGTAGCAACATGGACTGGACTGGAGGAGATTAGGCTGAGTGAAATAAGCCAGGAAGAGAGGGTCAAGTATCACATGGTCTCACTTACTTGCGGTGCATGAGGGGTACCCTGGAGAACAGTGGGAGAAGGAAAGGAAATGGGAACTAGGGTAATCTAGGGAGGGAAACGAAACAACAGAGACTTTGGACACAGAAACAAACTGAGGGACTTGGAGGGAGGGGGGGGGATGGGAGAGCCTGGTGGTGGGTACTGGGGGCGCCTAGAGCGTGGAGCACTGGGTGTTGGGAATGGGAAAAAAAAATAATAATAAATAAATAAATTAAAAAAAAAATAGGTCAATGAAAAATGTAGATCAATGCTCTAAGTTATCTCATGCCCTGGACAAAGAATGCAATTTGCAAAGTCCTTCCTCACCAATCAGTAACCCAGCAGAGGGACTGCCCCAAGATTTTAGCTGATCATGCTCTCTGTTGGTTCAGAAATGGGTTCTCCCCAGGAGAAGGTCATAACTCAAAAATACAATAAGGAAAAGGGAATAGAAGGGAAAAAACTCCCTGTTCATATTTCTCTTTGAGAAAAGTGTAGGAAGAATAACAACTGGAGTCAATTAGGGAAAGAAATGTTGGTGAATCCCAGGAACATGTGTTTTCATTTTCTTATTTTCCACAATGCTAATTATCCTTCACTGCTTTCTCTCTGTTAATGGTCTCCCTGCAGCAACATATTACCAAATCAATACATGACCCACTGTTTCAGGGCACATACGCATTATTTCGGGACTAAAGTCAAAATCCAGCCATTATTTCGGGACTAAAGTCAAAATCCAGCCCTCAGCACTGCAAATTTTCCAGCCACATGCTTTTCTACCAGAAGAACATAGAGCCTAGAATTCTGGGCTGAGATGGGGAAGGCAGCTGATGAAACTAGATTCAGTTCTGCTGCTTCTCCTGCTAGTTCAGATGCTTGGCTCTTCCCCACTCCCACTACTATCCACAGCAACAGCTGGTATGGATGACCATTATGGCAGACCATTTTGATGGCCAAGGGGGCTGAGCTCAGAAGTCCAAGGCCTCCTACCACAGCTCTGAGCCAATGAGCTGCTAATGACAATGGTAAGTGTTTTCGATTTTTTTAAAGACTAGATACGGATTGTTTCTCCCTCCTTTCCGTGAATTCAATAACATGAATTAAACTTGCTACCCAAAACCTGAATGATACATCCTATAGACCGACAGGTACAATATAGGTCATGTAGAAGTCCACATTCAGGGGGACTCAGAGAACTTGAGCACATTCCACATAAGTCCACCCAGGAGCACACACTTAAGAAATCCAAAGATACAGAAGGGATCTCAGAGGTCATCTAATCCAAACCCCTCAAGTGTCCTGAAGAGGAAATGGGAGTTCAGTGCCTTGCTGAAGATTAAGACAGCCAATTAGTAGGAGGGTCAGGCTCGACTTCACATTTCTTATTTGATTTTTGTATTTTAAGTTTTTGTAGTTTAAGTTTCAGCCAGAAAACAAGTATACACTGAATGCCTAGAAGAGGCAGGATCCCTGATCACCTGCTAGGCAGAAGCATGGCCCTAGGGAAGCTACTCTCTGGGAAAGCACAGTGAGTGGAGGCAGGGGAGTAGGGCAGTGGTGTGGGGAGGAGACAATTGCTGCCTCTGCCCTTCCCAAACACCTCCCTAATAACCTTTTCCCTATTTGCCTACAGGTTTCATCTCCCATGGATCTGCCTTATATTCTAGCCTCTTCTGCAATACATACCACACATAATATCAGCAGTGCACACTGAGCCACTCACATTGTCCCTGACAGGTGTCTGGAAATGGAAATTCCAACAGTTTCAAGGGAGCTTAGCCTAGCCCAAGCTCGCCCTATTTGGTTTCAAGATCAGTTACTGAAGTGGGTAATTTATGAAGTATTTTGAACTTCCCAATCGCTTTTTGGAAAATGTATAGATTTGACATATTAAAAAAATACAAGACACCCAGTTAAACTTGAATTTAAATTTCAGCCTTCACTGAAAGTATGAATTTAAGTAGGCATCCTGTATTTTTACTTGCTACATCTGATGACTATTTTGCTGCTGAAATTTAGGGATTTAAAATGTATGTGAAGAAAAGAAATATTAAGAAAATTAGAGCATCAGCTATATTTCTATAAAATAAATTAATAAACAAAAAGTTGGGAAAGACTTTTCACATACCCCATAAAAATATAAGTTAAGAAGCTATAGGATAGAAAAAAAATAATGAGAAAAGATGAACTGGGGCCAAATGAAGTCAATTTCTTGCTTCATGTACTTTGATCACATTACCCAAGGCTGGGGACAAGAGGCCATCCTAGTCTCGCTGTCTGTAGGCCTGCTACTGCTTCCTTCTCTGTTCGACTCTTCATAAGGATTCTTTAAATTTTTTGATGGCAGCTTCTTAGTCCTGCAATAAAGCCAAAATGTGAGACAATTTCAAAACAAAACAAAATCAGTAGCCCACTCAGTGATGGTCAGGGACAACTGATTTTGCTACTGAAACGTAGGTACTTAAAATGTCTGAAAGAGAAGAAAAATTAAGAAAACTGGGAGCATAACCTTGGGTTTTCTAAGACATTCTTTTCTGCAGAACTTTCCAGATACTTTGCTTTCTCTAAGGTTCCGTGAGATTCCTAGGCTGCTGGCACTAGTTTGGTGCTCCCTCCTGCTCAAAGGTGTCAGACACGAGAACACACAGGGAGGAGGACCCAAGAGAATACTATCTCATGTTGCCAAACTAGGAAGTAGAATAGGTCTCAAGATTCCCAAAACAGTGTTGCTATCTTGGGCAGGTGGCAGCTGAGTCCCTCTGGGAGTGTGACCCTCTGTCAAATAGGTCTGCCAGGATATCTGACCAAGGGTAGTGAGGAGGGTAAGCACTGCTATGAAAACCATTCTAAGGAACTGTGATTTCTTTGTGATGAATGGTACTGAGAGAGAGTATGGGCTATTACTGTTCTTAATCAAAGACATCAGGGAAAATACGAATCAAGTGGCTAATGGAAAGAGTTCCAAGTTGCAAAATAACAAAGTTGTAGATTGTGACAACACCTCCTGCAGATTTTCTTACAAACGGGTCCTTCCAAGAAATCAAACTTTATGAAGTAATAACATTCCAACATTTTAAAAATTACTTCTTTCCATAATCTTGAAAGATAGACAAGACAAAGAGTGTCAAATGCTTAACCTAGCCAAGACAGACAAGGAGTGATGCAAAGGGAAGAAATAACTGATTCGAACTCTTTAAAGAAAACCGTTCAACATGCCTAACTTAAAAACTCAAGGTTAGAGCTGTATTTATTGGTATACTTTAGTGACAAGCCAATATTCAAACTAGCAGTTTTAGCTTGATCCTTTCAGAATCAATATATCAAAATATTCGAAAGCAGTCAACACATAGCTGAAAATTTGCAGGGGGATACGCTGGAAAGAGTTTTGATGAGTTTTCTTTTTGAAGAAATAGTTCTTATCACTTTTGATTTTAGACATACAGGGTCAGAAGCTAAACTTCTTCTGATTTGTATATAAAGTCTACACTAACCAGCTAGGCTGGTCTTTGAATTCCAAGTCCAAAAAGCCAGCAATCGGGCATGAGTTTCCAATCCAGAGCTCTGAAGATTATCAACAGAACATAAAGCCTATTTACTATGTCATAACCCACAGAATAAGAAAAATACTTAATAATTATGGCACACAGGAACTTGAGTTTCTTGCTTCCATATTCTTCTACACTCTTTGTCAAGCATCTACTTTTCTTCTGAAATTCTGTCGAATGGGATAAATCTTGGTTATTTAATATTCCTCCTACAAATCCAAAACCAGGCTAAAAAGTGAAATGGTTACTGTTGGACCTCTGAATTAAAAATTTCAAGTGTGTGCTTGAGAACCTTGTCTCTCAAGATGCAAAAGGGCTCAGAACATGTTACTCTTGGAGGGAAAGATGAAAACTCATAGAAAATCATCAGCAGAGATAACAGTGCTTATTAAGTCCTATATGTCAGTTCTAAGCTAAACTCTTTACTTATATTAACTTAATTAATTTTACAATGACTCTTGAGGTAAGTACATTTTTTCATTCCCATTTTATAGCAAAGGAAATTAATGAATGCAAAGGTTAGATAATATGACTGGTGTTACCTAAGTATGACTGGGACTTGTACCTGTGTAGTCTGATTCTAGAGTTCATGCTCTTAACCACAACGCTAGGACACAGCAGGATTTCAGACAAGCACATCTTGGATGAAATGCTGAAATTCTCCATAATACATGACATTTGCCACCCGAGTGGCTGGGTAGCACTGGCACATGTGGCTGGAGTTCCATCTGCAGATGGAGCTATAGGTCTTCCCTATAATCCCAATGAACTGGGACTATTAGTTAAATGGGTCCTAGTTCTTCAGGATTAAAATGATGAGACTGAATTAGGTAATTCTACAAAGTTCCCTTCAGCCCAGAAGTGTTATGACTCAATAATTTTGTACAGCACAAACTTTAACAATACATACAACGCTTTTCGACATTGATGACAGGAGAAGATAAAGTCCTTTGCAAGAAAATGGAAAATGATCCCTTCACCTTAATGTGGTAGTATTTTTTAATTAAATGTGTAAATATTTTTGCTCTGCAGTTTTTAACTTTTACCTTGAAATTACTGAATATGCAAACCCCAAGGACCTTCCAAGTGAGGTAAAGTACTGATTCTCTTGAACAGAAGTTAATACTTTAGGGGAAACCAACTGAGTGGAGGGCAGCCATGCAAAATCACTTATGCAGCCTAAGGGGGAAGCAGGTGCTGCATTCGAGAAAAGAAAAGTAGAATATAAATATGTATTATACTCAGTAACGCCATAGGAGCACCTGAGTGGATCATTAAGTGCCTGCCTTCAGCTCAGTTCATGATCCCAGGGTCCTGGGATGGAGCCCCGCATCGGGCTCCCTGCTCAGTGGGAAGCCTGCTTCTCCCTCTCTCGTGTCCCCTGCTTCTGTTCCCTCTCTCGCTATGTCTCTTTCTTTCAAAAAAAATAAAATCTTAAAAAAAAAACCATAAATGATGAGATATACTGACAAAGACTGGAACGGAACAAGGAAAAGCAAAACCACTGAGGCTTCAGAGCAGTGAAATCCTCAGCCATTTCTTGCTTTTTTTTAGTGTTATTCCCCCTTTTAAACAAATGTAGCAAGTATGTAGAAGTTTCATCTCAAAAAAAAAAAGTTCATCTCCAGGAGGCAGGCATTCCTTTGAGAGGTGCTAGAGAGAGGTTGAAAGTGCCTGAGGGAAAGGCAAGCTCACCTGTAGCAGTGAGCCCCCCACAGCCCCAGCAGCAGCAGCAGGACGAGCCCCACCACGCAGACGGCCACCGCGGTGACTTGCCACTGCCTCCCCTGGCCAGCGTGGCGCAGTTCCCATCTCAAGTCTCGGTGCTGACAGCGCTCCCCAACGTAGCCAAAGACACAGCTGTAACAACACACAAACAGAGGTCAGAGCTAAGCCCTGGCCAAAAATGCTTATATATTTTCAGATTCCATATCCTGCTGTCTTTCAACCTCTGCATTTCCAGACTCAGCTCCTTGGAAGCATATGGAAAATCCATCAGAGGTCAGTTGAAAGCACTCTGATTTACAAGTTAATGCAGCATGGACTTCCCCCTTTGGTCTGTTTGCCCTGGGATTGATGAGGGATTATTTGCATCCTGCCTCTATAAGGCATTGCAGAACATTGATTAAAGATCAGCTTCTGTTAGGCTAAAATCCTGAGGAGCTACCTTTAAGACCAACACAAAGCAACTCTGCCCTAAGAGCCAAGAGAGTTTTTGAACAAATGTTTGGCCAGATTGCAGAGAGTATATAGGTCAAAGGAAGGAAGAATTTGAAGGCAGGGTCCTTCACTTGAGACCAGGCTTATAAAAGAATGTGTAGTCTCTGAATAGGAGGGACAGCCTAGTCAGCCAAGGAAACCCTTCTTTCTTTAAAAAAAAAAAACTCCCCACTGTCCCAGCGGAAAAGGTCTCAGCGCGGACCCATGAATGTTTGCGTATTTTCTTTAAGGGAGAAAAACTAAATGGAAGAATAGGGGTTTTCTTGGTGTTTCATTAGAGAAACTTCACGTAGCCTCACCGGCCACAAGCACCCAGGCGAATGCGTAGATAAAAGTAAATGAAACAATACTGCCATCTACTGGGAACATGTACTTCTAGAAATTAGGGAATCTCAGGTACAACTGTGTTCTATTACTCCTCACAGAATCATAAACTTCCAAAAATAACCTATTAAGCATTTTGAGCTGCTCACTTGTTAGGAATTTCCTCCCCACTCAGCGCTGGGTCAAGTATCTATCCACACCTCATTCCAAAAGGACCTGAAGGAATGAATGCCCAGGGAATTGATACAGGTCCTCACAGTGGGAGAGACAGCAAGGAAAAAGCATGAGATAAAGCTACAGAAGATAGTCTATAGTCCTAGTCCCAGTTCTACCTTGAGTTGGTCATAAGAGCATTGGAAAGTCACTTTAAGAGAAAAGAAGAAGGATACTAGGATTTATTAAGCACTCTGTACCTGACACTGTGCTAGGCACTTTAACTCGTTTTACTTTTAAGAGCAGATTCCCATTTTACAGATAAGAAAAGTGAAGCTCGAAGGAGCTAAGTAATTTGTGCCAGGTCGCACAGCTGGTGAATGGCAGGGATTTGGTTGGTTGGTTGGTTGGATATAGCTAACACACAATGTTACATTAGTTTCAGGAGTACAACGTAACAATTTGACAAGTTTATATATTATCCTCTGTTCACAAGTATAGCTCACATCTGTCCCCATGTATCACTATCACAATATCACTGGCTATACCCCTATGCCATGCCTTTTATTCCTGTGACTTACTGGAAGCCTGTATCTCCTATTCCCCTTCACCCATTTTGCCCAGTGTCCCCCCACCCCTGGCACCCATCAGTTTGTTCTCTGTATTTATAGGTCTGATTCCGCCTCTTGTTTATTTCTTCATTTTTTAAAGATTTCATATAGGAGTAAAATTATATGGTATTTGTCTTTCTCAGTCTGACTTATTTCACTTAGCATAATACATTCTAGGTTCATCCGAGTTGTCTCAAATGGCACATCTCATCCTTTTGTGTGGCTGAACAGTATTCCATTGTGTGCACGTGCACACACACACACACACACACACACACACAACCACGTCTTCCTTATCCATTCATGTATCAATGGACACTTCAGTTGCTTCTATACCTAGGCTACTATAAATAATTCTGCAATAATCCTGCAATAAACATAGGGGTGCACATTATCTTTTTGAATTAATGTTTTCCTTTTCTTTGGGTAAATATCCAATAGAATTATTGGATCATATGGTATTTCTATTTTTACTTTTTTGAGGAAATTCCATATGGTTTTCCACAGTGGCTGTACCAATTTAGATTTCCACCAACAGTGTTTGAGGGCTCCATTTTCTCCACATCCTTGCCAATACTTGTTATTTTTTGTCTTTTTTCTTTTAGCCAGTCAATGGCAGGTTTGATCCAAATGGTTTTCTGATTCAAAGCCTGTGTTCATTCTGCTACATTGGGCTACTTCCAAAAAGGGTTTTAAGCTCTATGCATCTCTGAAGAGCTATTCTTCTAGAACAGATTGTGAAAGAGATGACAGGATCTGAGTGTAGAAAATATAAAAGGACCATCAAGTTATTCCAGGATTTCCTGGATATTCTTTTAATTCTAGCTATCTTTGGTTATAGTCATTTATTATCAATGCCTAGCAGCTACTTTTAAGCCCTTGGATGTGAATCTCAGAGACTTTAGGGTCTCAAGGAATATGTCAGTCACATGGGCAAGAGTCCTGGGGAGCCAAGGCAAGCTGTGATATCAGGGCTATGTACAGCCTAGAGCAGTTGGCCAGCAGTTCACATGGATGGGTCCCCCACTCTAGTTCTTTGGGTTATTAATTATTTCTGTTAAACCAAGCAAAAGACTTCTGGGCTTTTTATTCAGGTAAATTATTCAAATCTGAGTTTAGTTGGTCAAATAATTTCAATAAATTCTGGACTGAAGAAACGGCAATGAGACTTTTCACCTTGTGGCATACTGTCATCAAGAACTGAGGGCTGGACTACGTAACATTTCTCAGACTGATTTGACCACACAACTCTTTTTCATGAAACATTTCACAGCACTGGTGTTGGGGAAGCTTGCTCTCAAGAAGACCTGGCCGGAAGCATGTGGGTTGGTTCAAAGTCAAGCCAGAATGAATAAGGACCTCCTCTTAGCTCAGGAGGCTTGGTCTTCTGAGAATCTCCAGACCAGGAAACCTCTGAGGAAGACGTGGGGCGTGGGGACTTCAGTTCTCACATCCTCTGAACCCCAGGCAGTCAGGGGTTCTCTGTATATGAGGGGAGCTTCCATTGCCTTCGACAAAGGAAAGAGCAGCCCTTTATAAACCTTCTCACAGTATTAAGAACACTCTTAACACAGAATGATGCCAATCAAGTGTTTTCTTTCTTTTTTTCTTTCTTTCTTTTTTTTTAAAAGATTGTATTTATTTGACAGAGAGCAACACAGCCAGAGAGGGAACACAAGCAAAGGGAGTGAGAGAGGGAGAAGCAGGCTTCCTGCTGAGCACGGAGTCTGATGTGGGGCTGGATCCTGGGCCTCCGGGATCATGACCTGAACTGAAGGCAGTCGCTTAACCAACTGAGCCACCCAGGCGCTCCCAATCAAGTGTTTCTAATAAAAGTTAGAGTAGTCAGCACCCCTAGAGATGTGTTATTATAGAATTGTAAAAATACAGGGTGAAGTCATCAAAGCAAAAGGAGGAAAGGGCTGGTCTGATTAAACCACATTTTTATTAAATGTAGAATTAAAAAAAGTTACAATCTAGATTAATGGGACCTCTGGTGATATTTTAAATATTGCTTTTGATTAAAGATCCTTAAATGTGAGTGATATCTCTAGTTTAATTGTCATTTTGTAGCTGAGAACTCATATTTAAAATATTATCAGAGAATAAAATATTTTCATCAAGATTTAATGACAAAAAGAATAGCAGCGTACTAAAGAGTTCGTAAATCATTTATGAATTGATGTTACCAGGTCAAGTGAAAATAATGTAATAAATGCAATTCATAATTGTCAAGTACCCTTCACACTATTATAATGTCTCTTATAATCTAAAGTTTAAGTACCATAGAGAAAAACAAACCATGATCTAATAAAGTAGGACATTTATCTTCATAATTTCTTTATCTTGGATAATAAGGAAACATGAACGAGAAAAAAATGATTCTTATTATCAAAATCAAGGATAACTACTGTGAAGATTGGATTTATTTTAGGTTGGAAAATCACAGCATGCAAATAAGAACATGAGGGTAGAATTCTCTGAGAATTGAATCATTTTCACTAATATTCACAAGCATTTTTCATTACTTTTGTCTGGCTGACATGATTTATAATGCAAGGCCATTCACTTTGTCACAAAACATAACTTGTTCTATTAATTGAGATCATGTTTCTGCTGATTATTATTCATAAAATAATAAAAGCCTTTAAGCTGATAGCATCTATTCATGAGGATCAGAATATTTTATCACTTCTTCCCCAGGCACAGAGAAAATTATCAATGAGTCAGGAGTCTAGCTACATGGGACCTATTTATTTTTCAGGACCTATCAGTTCCCTCTGATTGACTTGAAAACACGAAATCCACCAAAAGTAAAATTTGGTGCAGAACTAGATATCGCCTCCAGGGAAATGTTTTCTGAATAAGTACAGAGGGAGGACCTATAATTTCAGGTCATCCTCAAACCTACTTTTCAGTTGACTGTACCCACTGTGAAACTGTCATGGGGATAAAAAAGGAACAAAACGAAGCAGGGGGCACTTCCAGCAACTGTTACCAAGCGACAGAAGTGTAAACACCAACTATTCGAAACTGAAGAAAAATAATTTTTTTCTAGTTTTGAAAACTGAAGGTAAGAAGTCCAGTGTGCATATATAACACTTCTGTAAAATCAGAAACATACTGTGGATGTTCTCCACATATGCAGCAGAAAATAAATTTAAAAAAATTAAAAAGATTTTATTTATTTATCTGACAGAAAGAAACAGAGCTAGAGAGGGAATACAAGCAGGGGGAGTGAGAGAGGGAGAAGCAGGCTTCTCGTGGAGTAGGGAGCCCAATGTGGGACTCGATCCCGGGTCTCCGGGATCATGACCTGAGCCGAAAGCAGTCACCCAACCAACTAAGCCCCCCAGGTGCCCAATAAATCAAAATTTAAGCAATTCTTTCACAAATCTAAGTTTTCAGCCAGAATGAGAGGTTTAAGCCCCAGACTGTACCAGTAGTAACATCAAGTTAAGTAAAAGGGAAAATCACCAATTCTTTAAATGTATATTCACCATTGGCAGCTTGAGGATTCAGGGGTGACGGGCAGGGAGTGTGTAGTATGTACACACACACAAACACATACACACACAATTTATATATGTGTGTTTATATGTTTTTCCCTAGCAAAAACCCAACTACAGATAAAAATCTCCTCCATATGAATTTTATGTATCAATTAAAAGTTACAAACTTCAATGTTATACCTCTGTGCCATCACAAAGAGAGCTTGACTTACTTGCATGCGTATCTGTCAACGGCTTCGATGTACATACACACACCATTATAGAGACAGTAGCCATCATAGGAGGAGGGGCATTCCTGGTAACTATTTCTCACAGAATGGCGGCCGTCCTCCATGAGATGAGAAGGCGGAGTAGAGTCTACAAGAATCAAAGACATTACTTCCACTTTCTGAAGTGATTAGGGCTTTCAGGGATCAAGATCGGGGGCTAGTCTCTGTGAACAACTTGTGATCTCATGTCTTTTAGTGACAAGAACTCAGAAGCAACTCTAGTTTTCACTTTCCCAACCAGACTTCCCGTCATTCACCATGAAGCCACCTATTCTCTCTTTAGCTTCAGTATTATTCCAAGTAAAGCATATTGGAGGCAAGTAAAAGAACAGTCAATTCTAAGTTACTGCATCAATCCTGAGTCACTGGTCTCTTACCAGCGACCAGTCACTTACCCCCAGTATCCTGGCAGCCTCAAAAGTTTCTCCCACGCAATGCTTTCTTCTAAAAATGATGTAAATATCAGGGGAGCCCTCAAAAACAAGACTAGTAAATCTGACAGAAAAGAAATGTTAGCATAACAGAGGGAATGTCAGAGTGGTGAAGTCCCTTTTATTGAATGGTTCTCTGCTCTTTAAAAGGAAAATATATTAAGGTGTGTAGCTGACTATATAAATATTAGCAGTCTTTCAATACATTTAAGAAGAGCAAATTATCTGAGAAAAATAAGGTGTTAAATAAAAGGGGACCCAAGTATGTGCTGAAATTTGCCTTCTTAAAATGTTTCCAGTCTGCAGAGCTGAGACAGGTAAACTGCTGGGAGTGGTGGTGAAAGAACCCTGATCCTGGTTTCCAGGGTTGGGGTAAAGCTAGCTCCGCTTCTGGGGTAGGGATTATGAGAAGATAGTGCCATCTGGGGAGAGCCTCAAGGCAGCAGAAGTTGACAGTGAAAGAAAGAAAGAAAGAAAGAGAGAGAGAGAGAGAGAGAGAGAGAGAAAGGAAGAAAGAGGAAGGAGGGAGGGAGGGAGGGAGAGGGAGGGAGAGAGGGAGGGA